>OX608073.1:204582511-204587511 GCA_951509635.1 Eupeodes luniger | reverse complement strand
AAAAAGAAATGGGTAACCAACCTGCAGATATTAAAATCTTTGTCACTGGGAAAAACAGAAACTCCCTTAAGATGGCATTAATATACACCAACGAGTCAACCGCGAGGGAACTTTTAAAAAAACCGGTGCTGAGAATAGGATGGAGCCAATGCAGGGTCAGAAGAAGAATAGAGGTCACAAAATGCTTCAGGTGCCTTGGCTATGGACACCTGCAAGCAAACTGCAGCGGACCAGACAGGAGAGGACAAAAAATGTGCTTCAACTGTGGAAACACAGATCATAAAAGAAAGGACTGCAATAAACCACCAAAGTGCTTTCTATGCGCAAGCCTCGAAGGCCAGCCGTGTACATTAGATCATGTAGCGGGATCGGGAAAGTGCCAAGTTTTTAAAAAGGCTCTGGAAGATGCCAAAACGGCCTCCTCAAAATGATCAGAATTCTTCAAGCGAACATCCACAGGAGTCGAACGGCGGACAACCTCCTGTTCAAGCTTGTAGAGGAACTGCACGTAGATGCCATCATTTTAAGCGAGCAATACACCAACAGAAACGAAGAAACCTGGATTCCCGACTCGTTAGGTACCGCCGCCTTATGGATCCTTAACAAAAACTTGGCCGTTAAAAGCAAAGGAGCAGAAAGAGGTTTCGCATGGATGAGAAATGAAAATCTCACAATCATCAGTGCATACCTAAGCCCGAACGACCGAATAGACGAGTTCCGACAAAAACTCGAGAGCCTCGAAGACTTCATGTGTGAGACCGAAGGAGAAATCATTGTTGCGGGAGATTTTAACGCCAGAGGCCAAGAGTGGGGTATGCCTTGCACAGACTCTCGAGGAAGGCAAATACTCGAGATGGCCGCGAGACGTGGACTATACGTAGCTAACGTAGGAAATACCCCCACCTTCAGGAGACCAGGACACAGAGGCACTATTCCAGATGTTACATTTGCGACGGGCACCGTACTCGCAAAAATTAAGAACTGGAGAGTAATCGAGGACTATACAGGCAGCGACCATCAGTATATCGTTTTTGACCTGGAGGATAATCAACGAGTCCTAAACCTACGTCACCAACCACGGGCTCCAAGGTGGAACTTAAACAGGCTTGACGCGGATGCTTTAAAGGGAGTGATCGAGGAAGGGGCAGATGCTGTGCTGCAAGTAGAAGGACCTGCTGAAACCAAGGCTGAAGCCACGATGCAACTAATTCGGCTCGCCTGCGACTCCTCAATGCCCCGAACAAGAGGTGTCAATAGAAACAGAGATCCAGTGTACTGGTGGACAGAGGAGATAGCTGCGTTACGCCGGAGATGTTTACAACTTCGACGCATAGTCACCAGGAGGAGGAGAAGAAACGCTGAACCTATGGAGGACGCCATAGCGGAGTTCAGAACCAAGAGATCCGAGCTCAAGAGGGCCATCAATTCGAGCAAGAGAGAGAAATGAGAGGATCTCCGCCGTGATGTCAATAGCGACCCCTGGGGACTAGGCTACAAGATAGTTACGCGTAAACTAGGAGCTCAGATGACACCCCCAGTCCTAAGCGAAGAAAAAATGGAGCACATTGTTGGAACACTATTCCCAACTCATCCTGTCAGACCACCTGACAACACACCGGTCCAAAGACAGGATATCCCACTTTTCAGCGAGGAGGAGTTGAGCATAGCTGTTCATTCCCTGCAAAACCGAAGAGCTCCTGGCCCCGATGGAATCCCCGCAGAAGTCCTGAAAGCGACCGCCAAAGCATGTCCCCAACTACTGCTGAACATGTATAATAGCTTCCTCATAGAAGGCGTTTTCCCCAAGAGCTGGAAGAAACAACGGCTGGTGCTGATCAGCAAAGGCAAAGGAGACCCGGACTCTCCCTCGGCATACAGACCTCTGTGCATGCTAGACACCGCGGGGAAACTCCTGGAAAAGCTTTTAAAACCGCGGCTTTCAGCTGCAGTACAAGCGTCGGGCGATCTTTCAGAGAGACAGTACGGTTTCCGGAGAGGCCGCTCTACTATTGGAGCAATACAAGAAGTAGTGCACGCCGCCCAAATTGCCCAACAAAGAAACCACTACTCGAAGCAGATCGTCTTGCTTGCAACGCTGGATGTTCGAAATGCCTTTAACTCGGCCAGGTGGAGCGATATCCTATATGAGCTCGAATGGAGATTCAACGTTCCTGCCTATCTTCTACGGATGGCGAAGAACTATCTAAGGGATCGAGAGCTGATCTACGAGACCGCAGAAGGCCAGCGAAGGAAGGAAGTCACATCTGGGGCAGCGCAGGGATCAATCTTAGGACCAGACCTGTGGAACATCTCCTATGATGATATCCTTCGCATGGAGATGCCGGATGATGCCTTCCTGGTTGGCTATGCCGACGACATCGCCGCGGTGATTACGGCACGAGACACCGATAGCGCGCAAAGAAAGCTGAACCAAGTCATGCGACGGACAAACGCATGGATGGAAGAGCATGGACTCAGCCTAGCCACGGAAAAAACAGAGATAGTTCTTCTGACGAGGAAGAGGATTCCCACACTAACGGACTTCCAAGTTGGGGACGAAGTTATAAGAAGCAGCGCGGCAGTGAAGTACTTGGGATTGAGGCTCGACACAAAGCTAACCTACTGGCAACAAATAAAGGCAGCAACGGAAAGAGCTTCAAAAACTACCACATCACTGAGCAGACTGATGGCGAACGTGGGGGGACCAACGGCCAGTAAGCGGAAGCTACTGATGGCGACAACACATTCCATCCTTCTGTACGGCAGCGAAATATGGTCGGACGCACTTAAACAGGAGAAGTACCGGAAGCAGATGGCAGCAGTACAAAGACGCGGAGCTCTACGTGTGGCAAGCTGTTATCGAACGGTGTCAGAACCAGCTGTCCTTGTAATAGCTGGAGTGACCCCTATCGATCTCCTAGCGACAGAAAGGAAGTACGTCTCCGACAAAAAGGCGGAAATGGGAGCGGAAGCGGCAGCAGAAGAGGCTAAGCAGCTGACCGTACAGAAGTGGCAAGAGCGTTAGTGCGCAGAGAGTAGAGGACGATGGACAGCGAGGCTGATCAGAAATGTGGCTGAGTGGAAAGACCGGAAACACGGTGAGGTTAATTTTTACGTCACCCAGTTACTCACCGGACACGGTTACTTCAACGCATTTCTCCATATGATCGGCAAAACGAGTAGTCCAGCATGCCAGTACGGGGACTCTCAAGAAGACGATGCACAACATACCTTCTTCGCCTGCAGCAGATGGGCAGCACAAAGAGAAGAACTGGAGAGAAGCATTGGCACCATCACTCCAGAAAATATAGCCCAAAAGATGCTTACTAGCCAACATAATTGGAATGCGATCTGCAAATACACCAATCAGGTCCTCAGAATCAAGAAAAGAGAAGAAGAACAGTTCCGTGTTCCTAACCTTTCCTAACCTATTAACCTACTAACCTAATCAAAACTAACCAAACCAACTCGAACTAACGTAACCTAACTTCACCTAAATACAAACTAATCAAAACTAACGAAACCCAACTAATCTAACCCAGTCCTAACTTAACCTACCTAACCCAATCCTTCCTAACCTAGGAACGAAGAAAGCAGAGGAAGAAAAGATCAGCTATAAGACGTGAGCCCAGAATGGGCGGAATAACAGGACCCCCTCTTGAAGAAATGCAATCCTGTGGTCCCGAGGGGGGGATCTTCGAGACACTTTTGGAGGTTTAGCCGGTATGCCATCATAAGGTTTTAAAATTTTTCCTTGGTGAGTCCGGCACACGGGGAGGTATGGAGGTACCTCCTTATGGTGCGTAACGCATTCCTCCACAAGTAAAGTAAAAAAAAAAAAAAAAAAAAAAAAAAAAAAAAATTATTATTATTATTATTATTATTATTATTATTATTATTATTATTATTATTATTATTATTATTATTGTTATTATTATTATTATTATTATTATGATTATTATTATTATGATTATTATTATTATTATTATTTTTATTATTTGTATTATTATTATTATTATTATTATTATTATTATTATTATTACTATTATTATTATTATTATTATTATTATTATTATTATTATTATTATTATTATTATAGTTAAAGATATCCTTCGCGAGGATATTAAAAAAAACGCGAACGCCAGCCCAGAGGGCCGGCCCAACAGTTCGACTTACAGATTAAATGAAACAAGTTTGATATCTTAAGGATCTGTGTATATTTAATTGACCGTTCTATGTTGAGTCCAAATTAACACTAAACTCTAATAATAAATTTAAGTATAATGATACTCCGCCTATGCAAGGGTAAATTGCAACATAAGCATTTCCCGCCAATGGGAACAGCGGATGGAGATCGTATTCCAATTTGGCCTTGATACAACACAGTGCATTTACCTCGTAGTCGTATGCACTAATATGCTACCTCAGCATATACGTGGGAAATGCCCCGTGTTAACTACCCTCTCCTTGAAAATCTACGTCCCGTAGATCAATTTTAACGTGAGATGTTAGGCGAAGATATTGTCGGTGGTGGTAGTTGTAATATAGGTAAGTCAACTTTCCTATATATCTTGCACCATATTATCAGGACTACAGCTGCAAACATTAGAAGGATCGTCATGTCCGTGAAGGTGTAAGTATTCAGCTTATTCGTTAAACCGTTCAGGATTTTTATGTTGCTCATGCTCATGTTGTGGAGGTATTCGATGTCGATCTTGTGTTCAACTGTGGTGGTATTAGTTAGGACTGGTGGTAGAGCTTGAAGCGAGGTGGTTGTCAGGCTAGTAAATGTCCTGTTATTGAGTTGAATTGATTCGTTGTAAAGTTGAATCAAATATGTGCCAGAAAGTCCTTTTGGGATGCCCTTGCTGATTAATTCTCCCTTGAAGTTCGTCACGAATATGGTGTCTTCTTTGATGAATTCTATTATTACAGCCGGGTTAGAACGCATTATACAACTAGCATGACCCCCTTTCAGTAATCGAACGATGCAACCGTCT
>OX608073.1:204548536-204582311 GCA_951509635.1 Eupeodes luniger | reverse complement strand
AACTCACTAAGACCATCCATTGTAATTAATCAACAATGGAAGGTGCCCAATAAGTCGCACCCAGCATTGCACAAACTGCCAAAGAAAAACAACAAACCAAAAAACCAATAAGATGATGATGATTAAAAATGTGTGACCAAATTTTAAAAGAAAACAATTGAATATATGACCAATAATAAGGAAGACTTTCAACTGAAAGTATCTACCTACATTCAAATGTAATTCGAAATTTGTAGCAATTAAAAAAACATAATTTAAAAATAAAAAGTAAATACATATATAATAAGAAAAATAAGAAAAAGAAAATGTAAAAGACTTGCAAGTTAGAATAACTACAATAATTACTTTATCAAAAACAATGATAATAAGAAGTAAACTAGTCATCCTCTGTTGCAGTGTTTGTTGTTGTTTGCGTCATCATGGCAGAACCAGGTAAGTCATCAGTGGACTGAAATAATTTTGCATCCTCATCTTTACTCTTCTTTATGTACACAAGTCCACGAATAGTAAACACAGAAAACAGCTTCTTATCTCTCTTAGCTTTCAGTGCTTGCTGCAGTAGTGAGCGATTTTTTAGTGTTAAGCTCTCATGGAAGTAAACATTAGATTTTACCATTGCTTTCTCATTGCCTAAGCCAAGATCATCGAGGTGAAGCTGTTTGTTTGTTGTTTTTCGGTGGTTTGCAATGGATCGTAAAACAAGTAGCTTATCGTGTTGCGAGAAAAATTTGATTATAATCGGTGGTGCTGCAGTTTCGTGTTTTGATTTTAAACGAAAAATACTTTTAATTGTTGGTGGTGTACATTTTAATTTGTTACAAAGTTGAGTAAATATCAAAAGTAGATTTTCCGTTGGCAGAAGTGGAACTCCGTGTAAAAGTGCATCACAAATCGTCTCTTTTTGTTGTTGTTCCTCTTTGTATGCATCCATGTGTATAGAGACAGTTTTAACTTCTTCGCCAAGCTTTAGTATTTGTTGTTTAAGTTCTCGGTTTTCTTCCTTTAGTGGTTCAATTTCTGTTTGTTTTGATTCCAACATTGACATTCGCGCGTTGAGACCTTCAATGGAAGATTTTAGTTCAGCTACATCAGTGTCCATTTTTACAGTGATTCTTTTTTCAAAATTAATAATAATAATAATAATAATAATAATAATAATAATAATAATAATAATAATAATAATAATAATAATAATAATAATAATAATAATAATAATAATAATAATAATAATAATAATAATAATAATAATAATAATAATAATAATAATAATAATAATAATAATAATAATAATAATAATAATAATAATAATAATAATAATAATAATAATAATAATAATAATAATAATAATAATAATAATAATAATAATAATAATAATAATAATAATAATAATAATAATAATAATAATAATAATAATAATAATAATAATAATAATAATAATAATAATAATAATAATAATAATAATAATAATAATAATAATAATAATAATAATAATAATAATAATAATAATAATAATAATAATAATAATAATAATAATAATAATAATAATAATAATAATAATAATAATAATAATAATAATAATAATAATAATAATAATAATAATAATAATAATAATAATAATAATAATAATAATAATAATAATAATAATAATAATAATAATAATAATAATAATAATAATAATAATAATAATAATAATAATAATAATAATAATAATAATAATAATAATAATAATAATAATAATAATAATAATAATAATAATAATAATAATAATAATAATAATAATAATAATAATAATAATAATAATAATAATAATAATAATAATAATAATAATAATAATAATAATAATAATAATAATAATAATAATAATAATAATAATAATAATAATAATAATAATAATAATAATAATAATAATAATAATAATAATAATAATAATAATAATAATAATAATAATAATAATAATAATAATAATAATAATAATAATAATAATAATAATAATAATAATAATAATAATAATAATAATTCAATTCAATTCAATTCAATTCAATTTATTTATTTAATAACTTACACAGTAAGATACAATATCTCATTTAATATAGTGCAAGCTTCAAAGAAAATTCTATGATATATTATTTAATGTAAGTGTTACAAACAGAGTTTTACATGTTCAGAAAGAAAATAAACTTAATTATGTACTCACAATTTAATTTATAACTACTACAAAATCAAAATTATATAATGTATGATAAATGTTAATCTGAAAAATAATGGGTACACATAATACTAATACAAATAAAATAAATAATCATCATCATCGTCGAGGCTCTCCCAGGAATTGCTTCAGTTTAACTCTGAACAGTGTTCTGCAACTTATGAATTTTAAGGGTTGTGGTAGGGAATTCCAAAGCCGAATAGCAAAGATAAAGAATTGTCGTTCAGATACCAAAAACGTATGACGAATAGGTACGAGATCCAGAGTTCTAGATGAACGCGTAAAACAGACCCTGCTATAAAGGTTGGTAGGTTGACGCATTTGAAGAATATTATGAAGTAGGGTCAGCGTTTTCAACTTAAAAAGATCTTCAAGACTGATACCATAAATAGATCTGGCAAAAGAGGACACGTGTTCATATTTTTTGAGTCCAAAAATATACCGCGCGATACTGTTGTATGCCACGTTGAGTTTTCGCTTGTGCTCATAGTCACAGTTGCTAAAAATTTCACATCCAAACAGCAAAATTGGAATAAGTAGCGTTTTTGCCAGGATTATTCTGGTTTTTAACGGAGTGATTTTTTGTGTTGCCCAAAACATGCGAAGGCCTCCATATACCCTACCCAGCGTCAATCTGATATGGTTATTCCAGTTAAGGGTTTTGTTAAATGTTATACCAAGATTTTTTGCGGAGTCAACGAATTCGATACTACTATTATTAAGATACACTTTTGGAAAACATGAAGTGTCAACCACCTTTCTGGAAATAACCAAACATTTTGACTTGGATGGATTTAAACTGAGACCATTCGCTTGGGACCAGCATGAAATCCTGAACAAATCTTCATTGACTTCGTGTGCCGCATTTTCCACAAGGCCCAAAGGAAAGCTCTTCCGAAGCTGAACGTCGTCGGCGTACATATCAACTGAGGAACTTAATAAAGATTTGGGTAGGTCATTTATGTACATCGAGAAGAATAGCGGACCAAGTATTGAGCCCTGTGGAACACCTAAACTCAGTGGAAGGAAGTCTGATACGGAGTTATTAATAGCAACTGCCTGACATCTTCCCTCTAAATACGAGGCTACAAGCTTTGTAGATGACAAGGAAAAATTAAATTGACTTCGAAGCTTACTACACAGAACATTGTGGTTTACCTTATCAAATGCTTTAGAGAAATCAAGCAAGATAAGGAAAGCTATTTTGTCATTGTCTACCGCTTGCCTAATGTCTTCTGTTACATTTATTAAAGCTGTGGTACAACTATGTTTCGGACGAAAACCGGACTGATTATCACAGAGTAATTTATTATCTTGAAGAAATCTACGTATTTGGAAACTCATCACTTTTTCAAAAACTTTGGAGAGAAACGATAAAATGGCAATGGGTCTGAAATCGGTTTGATTTTTGGGAACTGGTATTATTTTTGCACGCTTCCAAGCAGAAGGAAAAACACCTGTCATAAAAATGGTATTAAATAAGTGTGTTATGTACTTTAAGATATGAGGTAAAATTATTTTAACAAAAGTTGGGCTTATCTCATCAAAACTAGTGGAGTTAGATTTTATTGACAGAACGCTTTCTAAAACATCTGCATCATCAACAGCTGTGAAGCTAAAGTAAGGCATGGAGAAAGAGTTACCAGAAAGATACTCAGCTGATTGATCTCGAAGAAAGGTCAAAGAATTACCACTGTTAGAGTGGTTACAGTTGTATGGTGCTTCACCAGCATTTGAGGAAGAAGCAGAAGCAAACGTTTTATTTAACTCATTACAATCAACATTGATGCTTTGTCGGTTTACTTGTTTGCCCACTCCAATATCTTTTAGATTTTTCCATAATTTATGTTTAGCCAGCGAAGGATCCAGTTTTGGGGCATAATAACGTCTTTTTGCTTCGTTTGTTTTGCAGGTTACTCTATTTCTCAGTACACGATAATTGTTGTAAAGTACATCTAACCTAAATCTTTTCCATCGCTTATAGGCTTGATCTCGCTGGTGCAATAGATTTTTAATTTCATTAGTAAACCATGGACATGAGTAAACCGACCTGAAAGATTTTGTTATGAGCGGAACATGAGTATCGAAAAGATTTTTAATGTTATTTTGTATGAAACCTACTTGATCATCAACATGGGGCATAAAATAAATCCTGAACCAGTCTACTGCAAGGAGATCGTTTTTTAAATGTTCTAGATTGATATTTTTAAAATCACGGAAAATAAACAAATTCTCAGTTCTAATAGGTTCACATTGGTATGTTAATTGAATCATATCATGACGGGAAAAGCAAGGCACAGAGAGTTGATTGAAATGAAGAACTTTGTATGGGTGGCTAACAAAAAATACATCCAGGAGTGTACTGCTATCCTTGGTAAAATGAGTTGGAACTAAAGTATTTACTGGTGTTAAATTAAGTGCACTCATACTATTAATTAAAGAAAATTCTTTAAGAATATTTGAATTAAAGTCTCCACATACAATTAAAAAAGGTGATACATATGATAACTCATCTAAAATCGTTATAAGAGGTGAAATGTCAATGTTTGAATTTGGTCGATAAACAGATCCCAACAATATCTTATTTAATTTACAAATTATTCTTATAAACACATATTGCATTTCACTACCAGGTAAAGATTTACGAACAAGTTTACAATCTAAACTTTCGCGAACAAAAATAGCCACACCTCCACCAACACGGTCAACTCTATCCGATCTAAATAGGGTATAGCCTTTAATATTATATAGCGCATCCATCGTATCACTAACGAACCAAGACTCAGAAACGCAAATGACATCAACTTTAGAACCTTCAAACAGGTATCTGAATTCATCCAACTTTGCCCCAGATCTCAAACTTTGCGCATTAAGGTGGCACACTTGTAACCCAGCATGTTGGCTACATATTACATCTATCATTATCCGCGTGTTATCTCTACTATAAGCGACTAAAGATTCCCTTAAAAACTCACTAAGACCATCCATTGTAATTAATCAACAATGGAAGGTGCCCAATAAGTCGCACCCAGCATTGCACAAACTGCCAAAGAAAAACAACAAACCAAAAAACCAATAAGATGATGATGATTAAAAATGTGTGACCAAATTTTAAAAGAAAACAATTGAATATATGACCAATAATAAGGAAGACTTTCAACTGAAAGTATCTACCTACATTCAAATGTAATTCGAAATTTGTAGCAATTAAAAAAACATAATTTAAAAATAAAAAGTAAATACATATATAATAAGAAAAATAAGAAAAAGAAAATGTAAAAGACTTGCAAGTTAGAATAACTACAATAATTACTTTATCAAAAACAATGATAATAAGAAGTAAACTAGTCATCCTCTGTTGCAGTGTTTGTTGTTGTTTGCGTCATCATGGCAGAACCAGGTAAGTCATCAGTGGACTGAAATAATTTTGCATCCTCATCTTTACTCTTCTTTATGTACACAAGTCCACGAATAGTAAACACAGAAAACAGCTTCTTATCTCTCTTAGCTTTCAGTGCTTGCTGCAGTAGTGAGCGATTTTTTAGTGTTAAGCTCTCATGGAAGTAAACATTAGATTTTACCATTGCTTTCTCATTGCCTAAGCCAAGATCATCGAGGTGAAGCTGTTTGTTTGTTGTTTTTCGGTGGTTTGCAATGGATCGTAAAACAAGTAGCTTATCGTGTTGCGAGAAAAATTTGATTATAATCGGTGGTGCTGCAGTTTCGTGTTTTGATTTTAAACGAAAAATACTTTTAATTGTTGGTGGTGTACATTTTAATTTGTTACAAAGTTGAGTAAATATCAAAAGTAGATTTTCCGTTGGCAGAAGTGGAACTCCGTGTAAAAGTGCATCACAAATCGTCTCTTTTTGTTGTTGTTCCTCTTTGTATGCATCCATGTGTATAGAGACAGTTTTAACTTCTTCGCCAAGCTTTAGTATTTGTTGTTTAAGTTCTCGGTTTTCTTCCTTTAGTGGTTCAATTTCTGTTTGTTTTGATTCCAACATTGACATTCGCGCGTTGAGACCTTCAATGGAAGATTTTAGTTCAGCTACATCAGTGTCCATTTTTACAGTGATTCTTTTTTCAAAATTAATAATAATAATAATAATAATAATAATAATAATAATAATAATAATAATAATAATAATAATAATAATAATAATAATAATAATAATAATAATAATAATAATAATAATAATAATAATAATAATAATAATAATAATAATAATAATAATAATAATAATAATAATAATAATAATAATAATAATAATAATAATAATAATAATAATAATAATAATAATAATAATAATAATAATAATAATAATAATAATAATAATAATAATAATAATAATAATAATAATAATAATAATAATAATAATAATAATAATAATAATAATAATAATAATAATAATAATAATAATAATAATAATAATAATAATAATAATAATAATAATAATAATAATAATAATAATAATAATAATAATAATAATAATAATAATAATAATAATAATAATAATAATAATAATAATAATAATAATAATAATAATAATAATAATAATAATAATAATAATAATAATAATAATAATAATAATAATAATAATAATAATAATAATAATAATAATAATAATAATAATAATAATAATAATAATAATAATAATAATAATAATAATAATAATAATAATAATAATAATAATAATAATAATAATAATAATAATAATAATAATAATAATAATAATAATAATAATAATAATAATAATAATAATAATAATAATAATAATAATAATAATAATAATAATAATAATAATAATAATAATAATAATAATAATAATAATAATAATAATAATAATAATAATAATAATAATAATAATAATAATAATAATAATAATAATAATAATAATAATAATAATAATAATAATAATAATAATAATAATAATAATAATAATAATAATAATAATAATAATAATAATAATAATAATAATAATAATAATAATAATAATAATAATAATAATAATAATAATAATAATAATAATAATAATAATAATAATAATAATAATAATAATAATAATAATAATAATAATAATAATAATAATAATAATAATAATAATAATAATAATAATAATAATAATAATAATAATAATAATAATAATAATAATAATAATAATAATAATAATAATAATAATAATAATAA
Organism: Eupeodes luniger; assembly: GCA_951509635.1. Taxonomy (NCBI): domain Eukaryota; kingdom Metazoa; phylum Arthropoda; class Insecta; order Diptera; family Syrphidae; genus Eupeodes; species Eupeodes luniger. The sequence goes on along the minus strand of OX608073.1, from coordinate 204,574,914 downwards.
TAATAATAATAATAATAATAATAATAATAATAATAATAATAATAATAATAATAATAATAATAATAATAATAATAATAATAATAATAATAATAATAATAATAATAATAATAATAATAATAATAATAATAATAATAATAATAATAATAATAATAATAATAATAATAATAATAATAATAATAATAATAATAATAATAATAATAATAATAATAATAATAATAATAATAATAATAATAATAATAATAATAATAATAATAATAATAATAATAATAATAATAATAATAATAATAATAATAATAATAATAATAATAATAATAATAATAATAATAATAATAATAATAATAATAATAATAATAATAATAATAATAATAATAATAATAATAATAATAATAATAATAATAATAATAATAATAATAATAATAATAATAATAATAATAATAATAATAATAATAATAATAATAATAATAATAATAATAATAATAATAATAATAATAATAATAATAATAATAATAATAATAATAATAATAATAATAATAATAATAATAATAATAATAATAATAATAATAATAATAATAATAATAATAATAATAATAATAATAATAATAATAATAATAATAATAATAATAATAATAATAATAATAATAATAATAATAATAATAATAATAATAATAATAATAATAATAATAATAATAATAATAATAATAATAATAATAATAATAATAATAATAATAATAATAATAATAATAATAATAATAATAATAATAATAATAATAATAATAATAATAATAATAATAATAATAATAATAATAATAATAATAATAATAATAATAATAATAATAATAATAATAATAATAATAATAATAATAATAATAATAATAATAATAATAATAATAATAATAATAATAATAATAATAATAATAATAATAATAATAATAATAATAATAATAATAATAATAATAATAATAATAATAATAATAATAATAATAATAATAATAATAATAATAATAATAATAATAATAATAATAATAATAATAATAATAATAATAATAATAATAATAATAATAATAATAATAATAATAATAATAATAATAATAATAATAATAATAATAATAATAATAATAATAATAATAATAATAATAATAATAATAATAATAATAATAATAATAATAATAATAATAATAATAATAATAATAATAATAATAATAATAATAATAATAATAATAATAATAATAATAATAATAATAATAATAATAATAATAATAATAATAATAATAATAATAATAATAATAATAATAATAATAATAATAATAATAATAATAATAATAATAATAATAATAATAATAATAATAATAATAATAATAATAATAATAATAATAATAATAATAATAATAATAATAATAATAATAATAATAATAATAATAATAATAATAATAATAATAATAATAATAATAATAATAATAATAATAATAATAATAATAATAATAATAATAATAATAATAATAATAATAATAATAATAATAATAATAATAATAATAATAATAATAATAATAATAATAATAATAATAATAATAATAATAATAATAATAATAATAATAATAATAATAATAATAATAATAATAATAATAATAATAATAATAATAATAATAATAATAATAATAATAATAATAATAATAATAATAATAATAATAATAATAATAATAATAATAATAATAATAATAATAATAATAATAATAATAATAATAATAATAATAATAATAATAATAATAATAATAATAATAATAATAATAATAATAATAATAATAATAATAATAATAATAATAATAATAATAATAATAATAATAATAATAATAATAATAATAATAATAATAATAATAATAATAATAATAATAATAATAATAATAATAATAATAATAATAATAATAATAATAATAATAATAATAATAATAATAATAATAATAATAATAATAATAATAATAATAATAATAATAATAATAATAATAATAATAATAATAATAATAATAATAATAATAATAATAATAATAATAATAATAATAATAATAATAATAATAATAATAATAATAATAATAATAATAATAATAATAATAATAATAATAATAATAATAATAATAATAATAATAATAATAATAATAATAATAATAATAATAATAATAATAATAATAATAATAATAATAATAATAATAATAATAATAATAATAATAATAATAATAATAATAATAATAATAATAATAATAATAATAATAATAATAATAATAATAATAATTGAAATATCGTATGTGAGGTCACGTACGTTGGATGTTAAAATAAAACACACTTATTGGACAAGTACCTTTCTTTTATTAAACTTTGATTTAAAACTGACTAAAAGACTGACTTTGGCTGGACGTTGCCAGCATAATATAACATTCTGCCCCCATTAAAGTTCACTTTAATTAATAGGTAGTTTAGATATTTTTACGATGGGACGTTTGAGTTCTCCCAGTTTTGTACGCAAGGTAACTGCTCGCACCATTTCATCCTTTCCTGGATGTACTTCGGTTATACGCCCAAGAAGCCAAGCAGTTGGAGGCAGGTTATCTTCATGTACAAGGACTAAATCGTCAACTGCGACATTCTTATGTTCCTTTCTCCATTTAGGGCGTTGGTTAAGTTCATGTAAATAATCGCGTGACCATTGTTTCCAATATGACTGAACTATCCGCTGAATTTGTTGCCATCGGTTAAGTCTTTGTGGGTTTGTTTCTAAAAGACTCCTTTCTGGAAGTGCGGTTATAGCAGTGCCTATTAAAAAATGACCCGGAGTTAAAGGGTCCAAGCTGCTTGTATCGGAGTCACTGATTTGAGATATCGGGCGGGAATTAAGAATTCCCTCAATTTGTGTTAGTAGTGTGGCCATCTCTTCAAATGTTAGCACAGCATCACCTATTACACGCTTTAGATGTGTTTTTACTGCTTTGACACCTGACTCCCACAATCCGCCAAAGTGGGGTGAGGCAGGCGGGATGAAGTGCCACTGGCACTCGTTTTTTGATAAAAATGTGGATATGATGTTGTTAAAATCTGTTGATAAAACCATCTTATAAAGTTCTGAGAGCTTTCTTTTAGCACCAATAAAATTGGTCCCATTATCGCTGTATATTCCAGCTGGAATTCCCCGTCGCGAAATGAAACGTTTTAATGATGCAATGAATGCATCTGTTGTTAGATCGGATACCATCTCCACATGTATTGCCTTTGTACTGAAACAAACGTACAGTGCGATGTATCCTTTACTTGTTTTTGCACCTCGACCCTTGTTGAGACGAATTTTGATGGGACCAGCGTAATCTACGCCGCAATGCAAAAAGGGCCTGCTTGGACGTAGTCGTTTTTCGGGCAGGTTTCCCATAAGTTGTTGTTGTTTGATGCGTTTAAGTCGAAAACAGTTCAGACATTTGTATATATAATGACGAATTGTGCTTCGTCCCCCAATAATCCAGTATCGTTGCCGCATGATGGAAAGGAGAAGGGTCGGGCCTGGATGCAAATATCGTATGTGATACTGATCTATCAAGAGAGACGTTATTAAGTGTTTCTTTGGGAGTATGACTGGATGCTGTGCGTCGAAATTGCATAACGAGTTGTGAAGTCGACCTCCAACTCGCAAAATACCATCACCATCGATGAACGGAAAGAGCGATGAAAGTTTGCTACACCCGTTAACTGATTTGCTCGTTTTAAGACTCTTAAATTCTTTGGCGAATTCTACTTGTTGTACCCAGCGAACGAAGCTAGTTGTACCAGCTTTTATTTCATGTGTCGAAAGTAAGCTGAAAGCAGGCAAAGGTGTTATAATATCAAGTTTTTTTTGTATTACCTTGAATTGAAGAATGCTTCTAAGGCGCAACCAATACGCCATCATGCGAACGATTTTGTCAAATACAGATGATGTCGTCAGTATCTTCTCCAATACGGAATCTGACTCAGTTGTATGGAAAACTTGAAAGTTGATTCTTTTCTCTTCATTTTTTGTTTGGTATGATGATGATGACTGTTGCGAAGGCCAATATGATTTAGGTTGAATTAACCACATTGGACCCTGCCACCAGATAGATGAAGATTTCAGAGTTTTAGGAGATGCACCCCTTGATGCTATGTCAGCTGGATTGTCTTGTGAGGGAACATAGTGCCACCAATCAGCTTGACATATGTTTAATATTGCTGCAGTTCTGTTTCCGACAAAAGTTGTCCACCGCCGAGGCTGGGAGTTCAACCAACTCAATACTATTTGAGAATCTGTCCATGCTGTCATGCTTTGCATTTCATTATTTAAGGCTTTTCGTATAGACTCAAAAAGCCTTGCAAGTAGGAGAGCTCCGCAGAGCTCAAGACGTGGAAGTGATTGCTGTTTCAGTGGAGCTACCCTAGTTTTGGCTGCGACAATTTTGACTTGTATATTTCCTTGATGCTCTGTTCTGCAGTATATGACGGCTGAATATGCTGTCTCTGAAGCGTCACAGAATCCGTGGAGCTCGCAACTTCTTAGATTTCTTGTATGAATCCATCGGTCTACCTTGATGTTCTTAAAATATTTGAATTCTTCTGTAAAGATACACCACCTTTCAGCCAACCTTTCAGGAACGATGTCATCCCAGTCTAGTTTTTTTCCATTTGGTTGCACTACCCAGAGTTGTTGGAAGAGGATTTTTAAGGCAATGGTTGCAGGTGACAGTAAACCGAGTGGATCGAAGATTTTTGCAGACTCCGATAAGATTGAACGTTTGGTAATTGAAAGTTTATTGGTTAACGATGCATGGAAACTAAAATAATCACCGTCTGGGTTCCAGTATAAGCCTAAAAGTTTTGTGGGCTCAGAATCAAAATCAATACATTCCGCGTCTCTTTTGTCAGGAGCAATCTTCTTGATAAATTCTTTAGAACTGCTTTTCCATTTACGAAGTTCAAATCCTCTTCCTTCTAATACGTTCTCCAGCCTCTCTCGAATATTTGTTACTTCTTCTTCACTGTCTGCCCCCGTCAGCAAATCGTCTACATAGAAATGATTTTTGATTATATGTGATATGATAGGATGGGTTGAAATGCAATCATTCGCGATTTGAAATAAAGCCCGAGTAGCAAGGAATGGAGCTGAAGACGTGCCATACGTCACAGTTGTGAGCCAATAATCTTGTATTTTATTTGATAAATCATCTCTCCACACAATTCTTTGATAGTTTCAATCTTGAGAGTCTATTTGAATTTGTCTGTACATCTTGGTCACATCTGCGCTAATTGGTATCTTAAACTGTCGAAAGTTAATCAAAATTGAAAAGAGATCTCGTTGAATGGTAGGACCAACCCCCAGGATATCGTTTAAAGACACATTAGACGAAGTTTTACGCGATGCGTTAAAAACAACTCTTAACTTTGTAGTTGTACTTGAAGGTTTTAGAACTGAATGATGAGGTAAGTAAAAACATTTGTTGTCTGCAATGTTGACTTCACTTTGGGGGATTTTCTGCATATGCCCCATGGCAATGTATTCATTCATAAAGTTACGATATTGTTGATACAGGTTGGGATCTCTAACTAGACGACGCTCCATAGAGAGAAGGCATGATACTGCTGTTTGCCTCGAATTGCCAAGACACTGAGGTGATTTTGTAAATGGCAAGCGTACAGTAAAGCGACCGTCGGAGTTGATGCGAAGGTGAGTTTTAAAGTGAGTCTCACAATGCATCTCCTCATCGGTATATTGACTTCTTGTATCTGAGATTTCTTCTATCTCCCAAAATTTTGTTATTGATTTTTCGATGTCACAGTTAACGGTTACTTGATAAGACTTTGGATTTTCTAGGTGATCGTTAGATTGATAATGTGGACCAGCAACAACCCAACCAAATATAGTATTTTGGAGGATTGGCTCGTGAACTGAATATTTAATCTGTCCATTCTTAAGTACATCGAAAAAGTGATCAGCGCCTATGAGTATGTCAATGTTTTGGCTCTTGTAGAATAATGGATCAGCTAGTTTATGCTCGTGAATCCAAGGCCATGATTTTGGTGATATGTCAGCTAACGGCAATAACGATGTGACTTTTTGTAGTATCAAAGCTCTTAAGTTAATTATACCAGTTGATGTATTTAGCAGAAGTGTTACCTCACCTTTGGTAACTGCGACTTCGACGGATGATAAACCACAAATAGAAGAACGATCATGCTTACGTTTGAGACCAAGCAATTGTACACATGATTCAGATACAAAAGACACCATGGAACCAGAATCCAAAAGTGCTCTGTATGCTCTGGAATTACCTTGACCATCTTGTACGTTTACTATTGCAGTTGGAAGAAGAGTTGACCAAGCTAATTTTGTAATATTTGCTGCCGAATATGATTGAGGTGGCAATTGTTCTTGCAGTTCATCTTGAGATGTTGTTTGAGTGAGACAGTTGCTGGAAGTTAATGTTGCATTTGCATCTGCGCTGTCGGTGTAGTAGCTTCTGATTTGGCCATGCTGGTGGAGAGAGGAGTGATGTTTGTCGTTGCAATAATGGCATCTAAATGTTGAGTTGCATGTTGTCGTCTGATGACCATCATGTAAACAATTGAAACAAAGCTTCAGACGGAGGACTAATTTTCTTCTCTCTGAAACAGGCAAAGTTTTAAATAAATGACATTTAAAAAGGGGATGCATGCCGCTGCACTTAGGACATCGACTTGTTGATTGTTCAGGCATTGTATTTTGTTGTTGTCTATTACCATTTGATTCAGAGAATGGATTTCGTGCTACATTACCAAACCTGTTTGTTGATTGTGCTTGCACCGTATTTTGTTGTTGTTGAAAATTATTCAAATCAGAGAATGGATTATTTTCTGCGTAAGCTTCCAATGCGTCACACCTTTCGTTGATAAACTTGATAAAATCATCGAATGTGTGAAATTTCTTCTCTGATGCTTTGATGGCCCAAAGCTGTCTGGTGTAGTCGTCAGTTTTTTGAAGCAAGATGTATATCAACCATGGGTCACGCTTTTGTGCATCAGGTCCAACTGTGCCTAAGCCTCTTATGACTTCATCAGATGTGTCAGCTAGTCGTCTAAGTTGTACTGCGCTTGCGAAGTTAAGTTGCGGTTGCTCGACAAAAGTTTTGATGTAATTGTTAATAATTTGTTTTTTCTTATCATACCTGTCAACAAGCTTCTCCCACGCAATATCATAGTTTTGTTCCGTGACGAGTATATGGCGAATTTGATCCGCTGCATCTCCAATGAGAAGCCCCTTTAAATATTGGAACTTTTGTATTTTGGAGAGTTTTGAATTCATGTGTACTATGGACTTGTATAGATCTTGAAATGACGGCCAAGTCGCATACGATCCATTAAATTGTGGAATTGTGAGGGTTGGCATTCGAAGTTCACTTGCTACTGGAGCACGGTCATGTAGAGCTTCAATAAGGTTCTGCTGTTGTGAGGCTAATAAACTGAGGGTTTCATCGAGTGGGACGTGCTGTTGCTGAAAACTTTCATTGTGATTTCTGCTTGTTGGATTGAGGTGACGAAAGAACGCAGCTTGAGCTGCATAAAATATTTCTTCTACAACTTCTATGTGAGATTCTTCGTTGGGTTGCATTGAAATTTGATCATCATATTCACAGAAATCACGGAGTGCATCTTTGAGGTTAGTAAATCGGCTTTCAACATCCACTGCATCGGTGCCTTCCGGAAGAGTTAAGATATAATTTTTTAATCTTGATATTGTTCCTTTAGCTCTACCCCGTTTTTGTTTTAGAGTTGGTAAATCGGTCGCCATTATTATACAAAATCAATAAATTAATAACCTATTTTTGCTATTTTTTCAAGAATTTTTGACAGTTGTTTTTTTTTTTTTGTGGTGTTAGTTTTTGTGCAAAGTCGTGTGTGTGCGTGTTTGATCGTGTGGTGACGCTTTGGTTTATGAATAAGTGAATTATAAGTTTTTTGTGTGTATGATTGAAATGAGTTGTGTGAGTGAATTATTGTAAGAGTTGTGTGAGTGCTGAAATGTATTGTTTGTGTATTTGTTAATATAATGTTGCTGTGTAATGATGTTGATTTATTTGTAATAATGTAGGTATTGCGTTTTTACTTAGTGTGAGCGCATTCTACTCTTAATTTGTATACGAAGATTAGTAGATATATATATTTATTGTGTATGTATTGCTTTTTGTGCAAAATGGCAGTGGAATGCACTTTCATTTAATAAAAATTAATATTTAAACATAAATTAATTCCAATATAGAATACGAAAAACGATTTAAAATTGTTAATGTTTTAAAGGCTCGAAGGACCATGAAATATCGTATGTGAGGTCACGTACGTTGGATGTTAAAATAAAACACACTTATTGGACAAGTACCTTTCTTTTATTAAACTTTGATTTAAAACTGACTAAAAGACTGACTTTGGCTGGACGTTGCCAGCATAATATAACAATAATAATAATAATAATAATAATAATAATAATAATAATAATAATAATAATAATAATAATAATAATAATAATAATAATAATAATAATAATAATAATAATAATAATAATAATAATAATAATAATAATAATAATGATAATAATTATAATAATAATAATAATAATAATAATAATAATAATAATAATAATAATAATAATAATAATAATAATAATAATAATAATAATAATAATAATAATAATAATAATAATAATAATAATAATAATAATAATAATAATAATAATAATAATAATAATAATAATAATAATAATAATAATAATAATAATAATAATAATAATAATAATAATAATAATAATAATAATAATAATAATAATAATAATAATAATAATAATAATAATAATAATAATAATAATAATAATAATAATAATAATAATAATAATAATAATAATAATAATAATAATAATAATAATAATAATAATAATAATAATAATAATAATAATAATAATAATAATAATAATAATAATAATAATAATAATAATAATAATAATAATAATAATAATAATAATAATAATAATAATAATAATAATAATAATAATAATAATAATAATAATAATAATAATAATAATAATAATAATAATAATAATAATAATAATAATAATAATAATAATAATAATAATAATAATAATAATAATAATAATAATAATAATAATAATAATAATAATAATAATAATAATAATAATAATAATAATAATAATAATAATAATAATAATAATAATAATAATAATAATAATAATAATAATAATAATAATAATAATAATAATAATAATAATAATAATAATAATAATAATAATAATAATAATAATAATAATAATAATAATAATAATAATAATAATAATAATAATAATAATAATAATAATAATAATAATAATAATAATAATAATAATAATAATAATAATAATAATAATAATAATAATAATAATAATAATAATAATAATAATAATAATAATAATAATAATAATAATAATAATAATAATAATAATAATAATAATAATAATAATAATAATAATAATAATAATAATAATAATAATAATAATAATAATAATAATAATAATAATAATAATAATAATAATAATAATAATAATAATAATAATAATAATAATAATAATAATAATAATAATAATAATAATAATAATAATAATAATAATAATAATAATAATAATAATAATAATAATAATAATAATAATAATAATAATAATAATAATAATAATAATAATAATAATAATAATAATAATAATAATAATAATAATAATAATAATAATAATAATAATAATAATAATAATAATAATAATAATAATAATAATAATAATAATAATAATAATAATAATAATAATAATAATAATAATAATAATAATAATAATAATAATAATAATAATAATAATAATAATAATAATAATAATAATAATAATAATAATAATAATAATAATAATAATAATAATAATAATAATAATAATAATAATAATAATAATAATAATAATAATAATAATAATAATAATAATAATAATAATAATAATAATAATAATAATAATAATAATAATAATAATAATAATAATAATAATAATAATAATAATAATAATAATAATAATAATAATAATAATAATAATAATAATAATAATAATAATAATAATAATAATAATAATAATAATAATAATAATAATAATAATAATAATAATAATAATAATAATAATAATAATAATAATAATAATAATAATAATAATAATAATAATAATAATAATAATAATAATAATAATAATAATAATAATAATAATAATAATAATAATAATAATAATAATAATAATAATAATAATAATAATAATAATAATAATAATAATAATAATTGAAATATCGTATGTGAGGTCACGTACGTTGGATGTTAAAATAAAACACACTTATTGGACAAGTACCTTTCTTTTATTAAACTTTGATTTAAAACTGACTAAAAGACTGACTTTGGCTGGACGTTGCCAGCATAATATAACATTCTGCCCCCATTAAAGTTCACTTTAATTAATAGGTAGTTTAGATATTTTTACGATGGGACGTTTGAGTTCTCCCAGTTTTGTACGCAAGGTAACTGCTCGCACCATTTCATCCTTTCCTGGATGTACTTCGGTTATACGCCCAAGAAGCCAAGCAGTTGGAGGCAGGTTATCTTCATGTACAAGGACTAAATCGTCAACTGCGACATTCTTATGTTCCTTTCTCCATTTAGGGCGTTGGTTAAGTTCATGTAAATAATCGCGTGACCATTGTTTCCAATATGACTGAACTATCCGCTGAATTTGTTGCCATCGGTTAAGTCTTTGTGGGTTTGTTTCTAAAAGACTCCTTTCTGGAAGTGCGGTGCGGCAGTGCCTATTAAAAAATGACCCGGAGTTAAAGGGTCCAAGCTGCTTGTATCGGAGTCACTGATTTGAGATATCGGGCGGGAATTAAGAATTCCCTCAATTTGTGTTAGTAGTGTGGCCATCTCTTCAAATGTTAGCACAGCATCACCTATTACACGCTTTAGATGTGTTTTTACTGCTTTGACACCTGACTCCCACAATCCGCCAAAGTGGGGTGAGGCAGGCGGGATGAAGTGCCACTGGCACTCGTTTTTTGATAAAAATGTGGATATGATGTTGTTAAAATCTGTTGATAAAACCATCTTATAAAGTTCTGAGAGCTTTCTTTTAGCACCAATAAAATTGGTCCCATTATCGCTGTATATTCCAGCTGGAATTCCCCGTCGCGAAATGAAACGTTTTAATGATGCAATGAATGCATCTGTTGTTAGATCGGATACCATCTCCACATGTATTGCCTTTGTACTGAAACAAACGTACAGTGCGATGTATCCTTTACTTGTTTTTGCACCTCGACCCTTGTTGAGACGAATTTTGATGGGACCAGCGTAATCTACGCCGCAATGCAAAAAGGGCCTGCTTGGACGTAGTCGTTTTTCGGGCAGGTTTCCCATAAGTTGTTGTTGTTTGATGCGTTTAAGTCGAAAACAGTTCAGACATTTGTATATATAATGACGAATTGTGCTTCGTCCCCCAATAATCCAGTATCGTTGCCGCATGATGGAAAGGAGAAGGGTCGGGCCTGGATGCAAATATCGTATGTGATACTGATCTATCAAGAGAGACGTTATTAAGTGTTTCTTTGGGAGTATGACTGGATGCTGTGCGTCGAAATTGCATAACGAGTTGTGAAGTCGACCTCCAACTCGCAAAATACCATCACCATCGATGAACGGAAAGAGCGATGAAAGTTTGCTACACCCGTTAACTGATTTGCTCGTTTTAAGACTCTTAAATTCTTTGGCGAATTCTACTTGTTGTACCCAGCGAACGAAGCTAGTTGTACCAGCTTTTATTTCATGTGTCGAAAGTAAGCTGAAAGCAGGCAAAGGTGTTATAATATCAAGTTTTTTTTGTATTACCTTGAATTGAAGAATGCTTCTAAGGCGCAACCAATACGCCATCATGCGAACGATTTTGTCAAATACAGATGATGTCGTCAGTATCTTCTCCAATACGGAATCTGACTCAGTTGTATGGAAAACTTGAAAGTTGATTCTTTTCTCTTCATTTTTTGTTTGGTATGATGATGATGACTGTTGCGAAGGCCAATATGATTTAGGTTGAATTAACCACATTGGACCCTGCCACCAGATAGATGAAGATTTCAGAGTTTTAGGAGATGCACCCCTTGATGCTATGTCAGCTGGATTGTCTTGTGAGGGAACATAGTGCCACCAATCAGCTTGACATATGTTTAATATTGCTGCAGTTCTGTTTCCGACAAAAGTTGTCCACCGCCGAGGCTGGGAGTTCAACCAACTCAATACTATTTGAGAATCTGTCCATGCTGTCATGCTTTGCATTTCATTATTTAAGGCTTTTCGTATAGACTCAAAAAGCCTTGCAAGTAGGAGAGCTCCGCAGAGCTCAAGACGTGGAAGTGATTGCTGTTTCAGTGGAGCTACCCTAGTTTTGGCTGCGACAATTTTGACTTGTATATTTCCTTGATGCTCTGTTCTGCAGTATATGACGGCTGAATATGCTGTCTCTGAAGCGTCACAGAATCCGTGGAGCTCGCAACTTCTTAGATTTCTTGTATGAATCCATCGGTCTACCTTGATGTTCTTAAAATATTTGAATTCTTCTGTAAAGATACACCACCTTTCAGCCAACCTTTCAGGAACGATGTCATCCCAGTCTAGTTTTTTTCCATTTGGTTGCACTACCCAGAGTTGTTGGAAGAGGATTTTTAAGGCAATGGTTGCAGGTGACAGTAAACCGAGTGGATCGAAGATTTTTGCAGACTCCGATAAGATTGAACGTTTGGTAATTGAAAGTTTATTGGTTAACGATGCATGGAAACTAAAATAATCACCGTCTGGGTTCCAGTATAAGCCTAAAAGTTTTGTGGGCTCAGAATCAAAATCAATACATTCCGCGTCTCTTTTGTCAGGAGCAATCTTCTTGATAAATTCTTTAGAACTGCTTTTCCATTTACGAAGTTCAAATCCTCTTCCTTCTAATACGTTCTCCAGCCTCTCTCGAATATTTGTTACTTCTTCTTCACTGTCTGCCCCCGTCAGCAAATCGTCTACATAGAAATGATTTTTGATTATATGTGATATGATAGGATGGGTTGAAATGCAATCATTCGCGATTTGAAATAAAGCCCGAGTAGCAAGGAATGGAGCTGAAGACGTGCCATACGTCACAGTTGTGAGCCAATAATCTTGTATTTTATTTGATAAATCATCTCTCCACACAATTCTTTGATAGTTTCAATCTTGAGAGTCTATTTGAATTTGTCTGTACATCTTGGTCACATCTGCGCTAATTGGTATCTTAAACTGTCGAAAGTTAATCAAAATTGAAAAGAGATCTCGTTGAATGGTAGGACCAACCCCCAGGATATCGTTTAAAGACACATTAGACGAAGTTTTACGCGATGCGTTAAAAACAACTCTTAACTTTGTAGTTGTACTTGAAGGTTTTAGAACTGAATGATGAGGTAAGTAAAAACATTTGTTGTCTGCAATGTTGACTTCACTTTGGGGGATTTTCTGCATATGCCCCATGGCAATGTATTCATTCATAAAGTTACGATATTGTTGATACAGGTTGGGATCTCTAACTAGACGACGCTCCATAGAGAGAAGGCATGATACTGCTGTTTGCCTCGAATTGCCAAGACACTGAGGTGATTTTGTAAATGGCAAGCGTACAGTAAAGCGACCGTCGGAGTTGATGCGAAGGTGAGTTTTAAAGTGAGTCTCACAATGCATCTCCTCATCGGTATATTGACTTCTTGTATCTGAGATTTCTTCTATCTCCCAAAATTTTGTTATTGATTTTTCGATGTCACAGTTAACGGTTACTTGATAAGACTTTGGATTTTCTAGGTGATCGTTAGATTGATAATGTGGACCAGCAACAACCCAACCAAATATAGTATTTTGGAGGATTGGCTCGTGAACTGAATATTTAATCTGTCCATTCTTAAGTACATCGAAAAAGTGATCAGCGCCTATGAGTATGTCAATGTTTTGGCTCTTGTAGAATAATGGATCAGCTAGTTTATGCTCGTGAATCCAAGGCCATGATTTTGGTGATATGTCAGCTAACGGCAATGACGATGTGACTTTTTGTAGTATCAAAGCTCTTAAGTTAATTATACCAGTTGATGTATTTAGCAGAAGTGTTACCTCACCTTTGGTAACTGCGACTTCGACGGATGATAAACCACAAATAGAAGAACGATCATGCTTACGTTTGAGACCAAGCAATTGTACACATGATTCAGATACAAAAGACACCATGGAACCAGAATCCAAAAGTGCTCTGTATGCTCTGGAATTACCTTGACCATCTTGTACGTTTACTATTGCAGTTGGAAGAAGAGTTGACCAAGCTAATTTTGTAATATTTGCTGCCGAATATGATTGAGGTGGCAATTGTTCTTGCAGTTCATCTTGAGATGTTGTTTGAGTGAGACAGTTGCTGGAAGTTAATGTTGCATTTGCATCTGCGCTGTCGGTGTAGTAGCTTCTGATTTGGCCATGCTGGTGGAGAGAGGAGTGATGTTTGTCGTTGCAATAATGGCATCTAAATGTTGAGTTGCATGTTGTCGTCTGATGACCATCATGTAAACAATTGAAACAAAGCTTCAGACGGAGGACTAATTTTCTTCTCTCTGAAACAGGCAAAGTTTTAAATAAATGACATTTAAAAAGGGGATGCATGCCGCTGCACTTAGGACATCGACTTGTTGATTGTTCAGGCATTGTATTTTGTTGTTGTCTATTACCATTTGATTCAGAGAATGGATTTCGTGCTACATTACCAAACCTGTTTGTTGATTGTGCTTGCACCGTATTTTGTTGTTGTTGAAAATTATTCAAATCAGAGAATGGATTATTTTCTGCGTAAGCTTCCAATGCGTCACACCTTTCGTTGATAAACTTGATAAAATCATCGAATGTGTGAAATTTCTTCTCTGATGCTTTGATGGCCCAAAGCTGTCTGGTGTAGTCGTCAGTTTTTTGAAGCAAGATGTATATCAACCATGGGTCACGCTTTTGTGCATCAGGTCCAACTGTGCCTAAGCCTCTTATGACTTCATCAGATGTGTCAGCTAGTCGTCTAAGTTGTACTGCGCTTGCGAAGTTAAGTTGCGGTTGCTCGACAAAAGTTTTGATGTAATTGTTAATAATTTGTTTTTTCTTATCATACCTGTCAACAAGCTTCTCCCACGCAATATCATAGTTTTGTTCCGTGACGAGTATATGGCGAATTTGATCCGCTGCATCTCCAATGAGAAGCCCCTTTAAATATTGGAACTTTTGTATTTTGGAGAGTTTTGAATTCATGTGTACTATGGACTTGTATAGATCTTGAAATGACGGCCAAGTCGCATACGATCCATTAAATTGTGGAATTGTGAGGGTTGGCATTCGAAGTTCACTTGCTACTGGAGCACGGTCATGTAGAGCTTCAATAAGGTTCTGCTGTTGTGAGGCTAATAAACTGAGGGTTTCATCGAGTGGGACGTGCTGTTGCTGAAAACTTTCATTGTGATTTCTGCTTGTTGGATTGAGGTGACGAAAGAACGCAGCTTGAGCTGCATAAAATATTTCTTCTACAACTTCTATGTGAGATTCTTCGTTGGGTTGCATTGAAATTTGATCATCATATTCACAGAAATCACGGAGTGCATCTTTGAGGTTAGTAAATCGGCTTTCAACATCCACTGCATCGGTGCCTTCCGGAAGAGTTAAGATATAATTTTTTAATCTTGATATTGTTCCTTTAGCTCTACCCCGTTTTTGTTTTAGAGTTGGTAAATCGGTCGCCATTATTATACAAAATCAATAAATTAATAACCTATTTTTGCTATTTTTTCAAGAATTTTTGACAGTTGTTTTTTTTTTTTTGTGGTGTTAGTTTTTGTGCAAAGTCGTGTGTGTGCGTGTTTGATCGTGTGGTGACGCTTTGGTTTATGAATAAGTGAATTATAAGTTTTTTGTGTGTATGATTGAAATGAGTTGTGTGAGTGAATTATTGTAAGAGTTGTGTGAGTGCTGAAATGTATTGTTTGTGTATTTGTTAATATAATGTTGCTGTGTAATGATGTTGATTTATTTGTAATAATGTAGGTATTGCGTTTTTACTTAGTGTGAGCGCATTCTACTCTTAATTTGTATACGAAGATTAGTAGATATATATATTTATTGTGTATGTATTGCTTTTTGTGCAAAATGGCAGTGGAATGCACTTTCATTTAATAAAAATTAATATTTAAACATAAATTAATTCCAATATAGAATACGAAAAACGATTTAAAATTGTTAATGTTTTAAAGGCTCGAAGGACCATGAAATATCGTATGTGAGGTCACGTACGTTGGATGTTAAAATAAAACACACTTATTGGACAAGTACCTTTCTTTTATTAAACTTTGATTTAAAACTGACTAAAAGACTGACTTTGGCTGGACGTTGCCAGCATAATATAACAATAATAATAATAATAATAATAATAATAATAATAATAATAATAATAATAATAATAATAATAATAATAATAATAATAATAATAATAATAATAATAATAATAATAATAATAATAATAATAATAATAATAATTATAATAATAATAATAATAATAATAATAATAATAATAATAATAATAATAATAATAATAATAATAATAATAATAATAATAATAATAATAATAATAATAATAATAATAATAATAATAATAATAATAATAATAATAATAATAATAATAATAATAATAATAATAATAATAATAATAATAATAATAATAATAATAATAATAATAATAATAATAATAATAATAATAATAATAATAATAATAATAATAATAATAATAATAATAATAATAATAATAATAATAATAATAATAATAATAATAATAATAATAATAATAATAATAATAATAATAATAATAATAATAATAATAATAATAATAATAATAATAATAATAATAATAATAATAATAATAATAATAATAATAATAATAATAATAATAATAATAATAATAATAATAATAATAATAATAATAATAATAATAATAATAATAATAATAATAATAATAATAATAATAATAATAATAATAATAATAATAATAATAATAATAATAATAATAATAATAATAATAATAATAATAATAATAATAATAATAATAATAATAATAATAATAATAATAATAATAATAATAATAATAATAATAATAATAATAATAATAATAATAATAATAATAATAATAATAATAATAATAATAATAATAATAATAATAATAATAATAATAATAATAATAATAATAATAATAATAATAATAATAATAATAATAATAATAATAATAATAATAATAATAATAATAATAATAATAATAATAATAATAATAATAATAATAATAATAATAATAATAATAATAATAATAATAATAATAATAATAATAATAATAATAATAATAATAATAATAATAATAATAATAATAATAATAATAATAATAATAATAATAATAATAATAATAATAATAATAATAATAATAATAATAATAATAATAATAATAATAATAATAATAATAATAATAATAATAATAATAATAATAATAATAATAATAATAATAATAATAATAATAATAATAATAATAATAATAATAATAATAATAATAATAATAATAATAATAATAATAATAATAATAATAATAATAATAATAATAATAATAATAATAATAATAATAATAATAATAATAATAATAAAATATGTTGCCACCAAGAATTACAGAAGGAATGTGCTCAAAGAACCTGTTGAAACCGATCTATGCAGACGATGCCAAATCTCGTCGGAAACAATAGAACATATACTAGGGGGATGCACTAGCTTAGCTTCACATGATTATACAGCACGGCATAACCAAGTTGCCAAAATTGTCCATTTGAGTTTAGCTAAAAGCCTCAACCTAGCAGTAGAAAACCAACCTTACTACAAGTACAGTCCTCCGGCGGTTCTTGAAAATGCAACATTCAAATTATATTGGGATAGGTCAATAATAACCGACCAAACTATAAGGGCCAACAGACCAGACATAGTGGTTTTCGACAAACATGCCAATAACATCACCATATATGATATTGCCATACCTCTGAGCCATAATGTACAATCGACATACAGCGTAAAAATTGGAAAATATACTGAGCTGGCAAACGAGATGAAGGCGATGTATAGGGCTGAAAATGTCCACATTGTTCCAATTGTGATCTCGGCAACTGGACTTATTACTAAGACCCTAGTTTCGCAGATGGAAAAGGAAAATCTTCTCAAAGAATTAGAAAAAATGCAAAAATCAGTCATCCTCAGCACATGCAGTATAGTTCGTCGCTTTTTACAATCGTCATAAAAACTAACAATATGTTCAACAGAGCCTAATCCCTTGGCATAGCCCGGGATAGGTATTTTCCAACCCCATAGGGGTTGAGAAATTTAGAAACTCTGAAATAATAATAATAATAATAATAATAATAATAATAATAATAATAATAATAATAATAATAATAATAATAATAATAATAATAATAATAATAATAATAATAATAATAATAATAATAATAATAATAATAATAATAATAATAATAATAATAATAATAATAATAATAATAATAATAATAATAATAATAATAATAATAATAATAATAATAATAATAATAATAATAATAATAATAATAATAATAATAATAATAATAATAATAATAATAATAATAATAATAATAATAATAATAATAATAATAATAATAATAATAATAATAATAATAATAATAATAATAATAATAATAATAATAATAATAATAATAATAATAATAATAATAATAATAATAATAATAATAATAATAATAATAATAATAATAATAATAATAATAATAATAATAATAATAATAATAATAATAATAATAATAATAATAATAATAATAATAATAATAATAATAATAATAATAATAATAATAATAATAATAATAATAATAATAATAATAATAATAATAATAATAATAATAATAATAATAATAATAATAATAATAATAATAATAATAATAATAATAATAATAATAATAATAATAATAATAATAATAATAATAATAATAATAATAATAATAATAATAATAATAATAATAAAAATAATAATAATAATAATAATAATAATAATAATAATAATAATAATAATAATAATAATAATAATAATAATAATAATAATAATAATAATAATAATAATAATAATAATAATAATAATAATAATAATAATAATAATAATAATAATAATAATAATAATAATAATAATAATAATAATAATAATAATAATAATAATAATAATAATAATAATAATAATAATAATAATAATAATAATAATAATAATAATAATAATAATAATAATAATAATAATAATAATAATAATAATAATAATAATAATAATAATAATAATAATAATAATAATAATAATAATAATAATAATAATAATAATAATAATAATAATAATAATAATAATAATAATAATAATAATAATAATAATAATAATAATAATAATAACAATAATAATAATAATAATAATAATAATAATAATAATAATAATAATAATAATAATAATAATAATAATAATAATAATAATAATAACAATAATAATAATAATAATAATAATAATAATAATAATAATAATAATAATAATAATAATAATAATAATAATAATAATAATAATAATAATAATAATAATAATAATAATAATAATAATAATAATAATAATAATAATAATAATAATAATAATAATAATAATAATAATAATAATAATAATAATAATAATAATAATAATAATAATAATAATAATAATAATAATAATAATAATAATAATAATAATAATAATAATAATAATAATAATAATAATAATAATAATAATAATAATAATAATAATAATAATAATAATAATAATAATAATAATAATAATAATAATAATAATAATAATAATAATAATAATAATAATAATAATAATAATAATAATAATAATAATAATAATAATAATAATAATAATAATAATAATAATAATAATAATAATAATAATAATAATAATAATAATAATAATAATAATAATAATAATAATAATAATAATAATAATAATAATAATAATAATAATAATAATAATAATAATAATAATAATAATAATAATAATAATAATAATAATAATAATAATAATAATAATAATAATAATAATAATAATAATAATAATAATAATAATAATAATAATAATAATAATAATAATAATAATAATAATAATAATAATAATAATAATAATAATAATAATAATAATAATAATAATAATAATAATAATAATAATAATAATAATAATAATAATAATAATAATAATAATAATAATAATAATAATAATAATAATAATAATAATAATAATAATAATAATAATAATAATAATAATAATAATAATAATAATAATAATAATAATAATAATAATAATAATAATAATAATAATAATATAATAATAATAATAATAATAATAATAATAATAATAATAATAATAATAATAATAATAATAATAATAATAATAATAATAATAATAATAATAATAATAATAATAATAATAATAATAATAATAATAATAATAATAATAATAATAATAATAATAATAATAATAATAATAATAATAATAATAATAATAATAATAATAATAATAATAATAATAATAATAATAATAATAATAATAATAATAATAATAATAATAATAATAATAATAATAATAATAATAATAATAATAATAATAATAATAATAATAATAATAATAATAATAATATAATAATAATAATAATAATAATAATAATAATAATAATAATAATAATAATAATAATAATAATAATAATAATAATAATAATAATAATAATAATAATAATAATAATAATAATAATAATAATAATAATAATAATAATAATAATAATAATAATAATAATAATAATAATAATAGTAATAATAATAATAATAATAATAATAATAATAATAATAATAATAATAATATTAATAATAATAATAATAATAATAATAATAATAATAATAATAATAATAATAATAATAATAATAATAATAATAATAATAATAATAATAATAATAATAATAATAATAATAATAATAATAATAATAATAATAATAATAATAATAATAATAATAATAATAATAATAATAATAATAATAATAATAATAATAATAATAATAATAATAATAATAATAATAATAATAATAATAATAATAATAATAATAATAATAATAATAATAATAATAATAATAATAATAATAATAATAATAATAATAATAATAATAATAATAATAATAATAATAATAATAATAATAATAATAATAATAATAATAATAATAATAATAATAATAATAATAATAATAATAATAATAATAATAATAATAATAATAATAATAATAATAATAATAATAATAATAATAATAATAATAATAATAATAATAATAATAATAATAAGAGAAATCATACGACCAACCCTGATCGATTACCTTACCCCGCAAGAGCTTACGAACATAAAAGACGCCAGAAGACAACTATTGGCAGTCTTTGCGAAGCGATTAGCTCGATACAGGGAGAGTAGAGATAGAAAACTTCAGAATAAAATCTTCAGCAGAAATGAGAAAGGTTTCTATAGACTACTGAATAAAGAGAATAACGCACCCACCGCCCCACCAACAATGGACGACATGACGAACTACTGGGCGGGCATATGGAGTGCTCCGAAGCAATGTGAAGAAAGAACACCTTGGATTCAGGAAGAAGAGGCTGATACAGAACACATCATACCAATGCAACCCGCCGAAATAACAGCCGAAAATGTTAAGGAAGCCATTAAGGACGCACACAACTGGAAGGCTACAGGACCGGATAAAATCCACAACATCTGGCTACATCTGGCTAAAAAAGCTTACGATCTTCCACAGCCCTCTAGCGAGATGTTTCACAGCAATAATGGAAAACCCGCACGCAACACCATCGTTTATGATGACGGGCAGCACATATTTATTGCCAAAAACACCGAACGCCAGTGATCCATCTTGCTACCGCCCCATTACGTGTTTGTCAGTAGTCTACAAGCTCTTCACAAAAATTATAACAAACCGGGTATATAAGCACTGTGACGAAAACAACATAATGTCAATGGAACAAAAGGGGTGCAAAAGAGACTCACAGGGCTGCAAAGAACAGTTAACGATTGACTCAGTGATTGTGCACCAAGCTAGAATTTAAGTATGGCGTACATAGATTATAAGAAAGCCTTTGATTCTATACCGCATAAGTATTTACTACTAGTCTTAAAATTATACAAAATAGATAACCAAATAATTAAGTATATGGCATATGCAATGACAAAATGGAACATAAAGCTGTTCATGGGACCTGAAGTAAGCCAACCAATATTCATCAAGAACGGAATATTTCAAGGCGACGCCTTCAGCCCTCTTTGGTTCTGCCTAGGTTTGAACGTTCTGAGCAAGCAGCTGGGGAAACTAGCAAGCAACCTTGGGTACGAGATCAAATCGGAGCAAGGAAGCAAACACCTGAATCACCTCATGTACGTCGACGATATTAAACTGTACGCATCGAACACGGACAAATTGCATCGTATGCTCAAGATGGTCCATGAGTTCAGTGCCAGCATCAGTATGACATTTGGACTCGACAAATGTAAGATAGCTCACCTTGTCCGCGGAAAAATAAGCAATGTCGATGAAGGGTGCCCGCTAAGTGAAAATGAGCTCATTGAAAACCTGAGTGACGGAGACAACTACAAGTATTTAGGACTCCTACAACTAAAAGGCTTTTCAAGTAAAATAATAAAAGAAAAACTTATATCGACATTTAATCAGAGATTGGAAAGAATCTTAAAATCAAAACTTAATGCAGGAAATAAATGCAAAGCAATCAACACCTGGGCGGTGCCCATATACAACTACTCGTTCGGGGTGATCAAGTGGACTGAGACTGACATCGACAATATTGCAAGATCCATAAGAACGACGCTAACGAAACACCAATCGCATCACCCAAGAAGTGCAATAGAGAGAATTGCTCTCCCTCGCGGAGAAGGAGGACGAGGAATCACGGATCTAGCTGACCTTCATCATAGGCAAATCTGTGATCTGAGATCGTACTTCCAAGACCAGGACTGTGCAATCATAAAGACCATAGTTGAGGCAGATAAG
This sequence comes from Eupeodes luniger, assembly GCA_951509635.1. Classification (NCBI taxonomy): domain Eukaryota; kingdom Metazoa; phylum Arthropoda; class Insecta; order Diptera; family Syrphidae; genus Eupeodes; species Eupeodes luniger. The sequence continues at coordinate 204,551,610 of OX608073.1, read as the reverse complement.
AACTACACGCCACTCAACCTATCATCCACCGAATTTGGAAAGCCCGACAACGTCAAAACGAACGCGGAACTGATTGAAGCCTGGAGGATTAAGGAACTGCATGGAACACATATCAATGAACTCTTGAAAGATGATATAGACAGAACCCACTCAAACCTATGGCTCAAAAAAGGGAAACTCTTTTCTGAAACCGAAGGTTTCATGATAGCCATACAGGACCGAGTCATCCACACAAGAAACTATGTCAAATATATAATACGCGAAAATATCCCGACAGACAACTGCCGAAGATGCAACATCGCACACGAAACGATCGAACACATCATATGCGGGTGTCCCATGCTATCTGGCACAGACTACCTCAACAGGCACGACAAGGTGGGCAAGATCATATACTTGAAACTTGCTTTAAGGCACGGATTAATAAACCAGTATGTACCATATTACAAATATGAACCACCACCCGTACTAGAAAACGAAAATGCTATACTGTATTGGGATAGATCCATCAGGACAGACCGCACCGTGCTTGCCAACAAACCAGACATAGTTCTATTTGACAAAAAAAACAAAACAATCGACATATTCGACATAACCGTCCCTCTAACTCAAAATCTAAGAACAGCTTACGCAAACAAGGTCAACAAGTACACTGAGCTGGCACACGAAATAAAGGAGCTTTATCATGCGAATAAAGTAACGATAACACCCATCGTAATATCAGCGACAGCCGTTGTCCCGAAAACGCTGATGAAACACCTCAAACTTTTTCAAATGGAAGATCTGATAGAAGAAATTCAAAAGGCAGTCGTGCTAGGGACTTGTAATATAGTTAGAAGATTCCTGCAACAGTCAAGCTAAATTCAAACGTAAATTCACACAATAAAGACAATTGCCAAATCGCGACAAATCATGAGTTGGGGTAAATTCCCCCCTCATGACCTCGAGCCGAACCCTAAGGGGTCGGTAAAAGTTTTCCAGCTCTAAATCGCTGAGAAAGTGAACCAACTCGTTTATAATAATAATAATAATAATAATAATAATAATAATAATAATAATAATAATAATAATAATAATAATAATAATTATAATAATAATAATAATAATAATAATAATAATAATAATAATAATAATAATAATAATAATAATAATAATAATAATAATAATAATAATAATAATAATAATAATAATAATAATAATAATAATTATAATAATAATAATTATAATAATAATATAATAATAATAATAATAATAATAATAATAATAATAATAATAATAATAATAATAATAATAATAATAATAATAATAATAATAATAATAATAATAATAATAATAATAATAATAATAATAATAATAATAATAATAATAATAATAATAATAATAATAATAATAATAATAATAATAATAATAATAATAATAATAATAATAATAATAATAATAATAATAATAATAATAATAATAATAATAATAAAAATAACAACAATAATAATAATAATAATAATAATAATAATAATAATAATAATAATAATAATAATAATAATAATAATAATAATAATAATAATAATAATAATAATAATAATAATAATAATAATAATAATAATAATAATAATAATAATAATAATAATAATAATAATAATAATAATAATAATAATAATAATAATAATAATAATAATAATAATAATAATAATAATAATAATAATAATAATAATAATAATAATAATAATAATAATAATAATAATAATAATAATAATAATAATAATAATAATAATAATAATAATAATAATAATAATAATAATAATAATAATAATAATAATAATAATAATAATAATAATAATAATAATAATAATAATAATAATAATAATAATAATAATAATAATAATAATAATAATAATAATAATAATAATAATAATAATAATAATAATAATAATAATAATAATAATAATAATAATAATAATAATAATAATAATAATAATAATAATAATAATAATAATAATAATAATAATAATAATAATAATAATAATAATAATAATAATAATAATAATAATAATAATAATAATAATAATAATAATAATAATAATAATAATAATAATAATAATAATAATAATAATAATAATAATAATAATAATAATAATAATAATAATAATAATAATAATAATAATAATAATAATAATAATAATAATAATAATAATAATAATAATAATAATAATAATAATAATAATAATAATAATAATAATAATAATAATAATAATAATAATAATAATAATAATAATAATAATAATAATAATAATAATAATAATAATAATAATAATAATAATAATAATAATAATAATAATAATAATAATAATAATAATAATAATAATAATAATAATAATAATAATAATAATAATAATAATAATAATAATAATAATAATAATAATAATAATAATAATAATAATAATAATAATAATAATAATAATAATAATAATAATAATAATAATAATAATAATAATAATAATAATAATAATAATAATAATAATAATAATAATAATAATAATAATAATAATAATAATAATAATAATAATAATAATAATAATAATAATAATAATAATAATAATAATAATAATAATAATAATAATAATAATAATAATAATAATAATAATAATAATAATAATAATAATAATAATAATAATAATAATAATAATAATAATAATAATAATAATAATAATAATAATAATAATAATAATAATAATAATAATAATAATAATAATAATAATAATAATAATAATAATAATAATAATAATAATAATAATAATAATAATAATAATAATAATAATAATAATAATAATAATAATAATAATAATAATAATAATAATAATAATAATAATAATAATAATAATAATAATAATAATAATAATAATAATAATAATAATAATAATAATAATAATAATATAATAATAATAATAATAATAATAATAATAATAATAATAATAATAATAATAATAATAATAATAATAATAATAATAATAATAATAATAATAATAATAATAATAATAATAATAATAATAATAATAATAATAATAATAATAATAATAATA